>CAVLFC010000061.1:0-11455 GCA_963668005.1 Melieria crassipennis | reverse complement strand
TCATATTTTACAAGCATTTTGATATCGATTTTGCAGTAGGCAGCCATTTAATGTCACTCTTGCGCATCGATCTGTTCATGATTGCCGAATAGTAATGGAATTATTGATTTAATTTGATAAAGCTGCAACCTTTAGCTACATTTTAAGGGGTTTTTATTAAGGTAACCATACGCGTTTGGATTTTAAGCTAGGTTTTAAGGGTATTACTTTTAAAATAAACATATAAATTCATATTTTACAAGCATTTTGATATCGATTTTGCAGTAGGCAGCCATTTAATGTCACTCTTGCGCATCGATCTGTTCATGATTGCCGAATAGTAATGGAATTATTGATTTAATTTGATAAAGCTGCAACCTTTAGCTACATTTTAAGGGGTTTTTATTAAGGTAACCATACGCGTTTAGATTTTAAGCTAGGTTTTAAGGGTATTACTTTTAAAATAAACATATAAATTCATATTTTACAAGCATTTTGATATCGATTTTGCAGTAGGCAGCCATTTAATGTCACTCTTGCGCATCGATCTGTTCATGATTGCCGAATAGTAATGGAATTATTGATTTAATTTGATAAAGCTGCAACCTTTAGCTACATTTTAAGGGGTTTTTATTAAGGTAACCATACGCGTTTGGATTTTAAGCTAGGTTTTAAGGGTATTACTTTTAAAATAAACATATAAATTCATATTTTACAAGCATTTTGATATCGATTTTGCAGTAGGCAGCCATTTAATGTCACTCTTGCGCATCGATCTGTTCATGATTGCCGAATAGTAATGGAATTATTGATTTAATTTGATAAAGCTGCAACCTTTAGCTACATTTTAAGGGGTTTTTATTAAGGTAACCATACGCGTTTGGATTTTAAGCTAGGTTTTAAGGGTATTACTTTTAAAATAAACATATAAATTCATATTTTACAAGCATTTTGATATCGATTTTGCAGTAGGCAGCCATTTAATGTCACTCTTGCGCATCGATCTGTTCATGATTGCCGAATAGTAATGGAATTATTGATTTAATTTGATAAAGCTGCAACCTTTAGCTACATTTTAAGGGGTTTTTATTAAGGTAACCATACGCGTTTGGATTTTAAGCTAGGTTTTAAGGGTATTACTTTTAAAATAAACATATAAATTCATATTTTACAAGCATTTTGATATCGATTTTGCAGTAGGCAGCCATTTAATGTCACTCTTGCGCATCGATCTGTTCATGATTGCCGAATAGTAATGGAATTATTGATTTAATTTGATAAAGCTGCAACCTTTAGCTACATTTTAAGGGGTTTTTATTAAGGTAACCATACGCGTTTGGATTTTAAGCTAGGTTTTAAGGGTATTACTTTTAAAATAAACATATAAATTCATATTTTACAAGCATTTTGATATCGATTTTGCAGTAGGCAGCCATTTAATGTCACTCTTGCGCATCGATCTGTTCATGATTGCCGAATAGTAATGGAATTATTGATTTAATTTGATAAAGCTGCAACCTTTAGCTACATTTTAAGGGGTTTTTATTAAGGTAACCATACGCGTTTGGATTTTAAGCTAGGTTTTAAGGGTATTACTTTTAAAATAAACATATAAATTCATATTTTACAAGCATTTTGATATCGATTTTGCAGTAGGCAGCCATTTAATGTCACTCTTGCGCATCGATCTGTTCATGATTGCCGAATAGTAATGGAATTATTGATTTAATTTGATAAAGCTGCAACCTTTAGCTACATTTTAAGGGGTTTTTATTAAGGTAACCATACCCGTTTGGATTTTAAGCTAGGTTTTAAGGGTATTACTTTTAAAATAAACATATAAATTCATATTTTACAAGCATTTTGATATCGATTTTGCAGTAGGCAGCCATTTAATGTCACTCTTGCGCATCGATCTGTTCATGATTGCCGAATAGTAATGGAATTATTGATTTAATTTGATAAAGCTGCAACCTTTAGCTACATTTTAAGGGGTTTTTATTAAGGTAACCATACGCGTTTGGATTTTAAGCTAGGTTTTAAGGGTATTACTTTTAAAATAAACATATAAATTCATATTTTACAAGCATTTTGATATCGATGTTGCAGTAGGCAGCCATTTAATGTCACTCTTGCGCATCGATCTGTTCATGATTGCCGAATAGTAATGGAATTATTGATTTAATTTGATAAAGCTGCAACCTTTAGCTACATTTTAAGGGGTTTTTATTAAGGTAACCATACGCGTTTGGATTTTAAGCTAGGTTTTAAGGGTATTACTTTTAAAATAAACATATAAATTCATATTTTACAAGCATTTTGATATCGATTTTGCAGTAGGCAGCCATTTAATGTCACTCTTGCGCATCGATCTGTTCATGATTGCCGAATAGTAATGGAATTATTGATTTAATTTGATAAAGCTGCAACCTTTAGCTACATTTTAAGGGGTTTTTATTAAGGTAACCATACGCGTTTGGATTTTAAGCTAGGTTTTAAGGGTATTACTTTTAAAATAAACATATAAATTCATATTTTACAAGCATTTTGATATCGATTTTGCAGTAGGCAGCCATTTAATGTCACTCTTGCGCATCGATCTGTTCATGATTGCCGAATAGTAATGGAATTATTGATTTAATTTGATAAAGCTGCAACCTTTAGCTACATTTTAAGGGGTTTTTATTAAGGTAACCATACGCGTTTGGATTTTAAGCTAGGTTTTAAGGGTATTACTTTTAAAATAAACATATAAATTCATATTTTACAAGCATTTTGATATCGATTTTGCAGTAGGCAGCCATTTAATGTCACTCTTGCGCATCGATCTGTTCATGATTGCCGAATAGTAATGGAATTATTGATTTAATTTGATAAAGCTGCAACCTTTAGCTACATTTTAAGGGGTTTTTATTAAGGTAACCATACGCGTTTGGATTTTAAGCTAGGTTTTAAGGGTATTACTTTTAAAATAAACATATAAATTCATATTTTACAAGCATTTTGATATCGATTTTGCAGTAGGCAGCCATTTAATGTCACTCTTGCGCATCGATCTGTTCATGATTGCCGAATAGTAATGGAATTATTGATTTAATTTGATAAAGCTGCAACCTTTAGCTACATTTTAAGGGGTTTTTATTAAGGTAACCATACGCGTTTGGATTTTAAGCTAGGTTTTAAGGGTATTACTTTTAAAATAAACATATAAATTCATATTTTACAAGCATTTTGATATCGATTTTGCAGTAGGCAGCCATTTAATGTCACTCTTGCGCATCGATCTGTTCATGATTGCCGAATAGTAATGGAATTATTGATTTAATTTGATAAAGCTGCAACCTTTAGCTACATTTTAAGGGGTTTTTATTAAGGTAACCATACGCGTTTGGATTTTAAGCTAGGTTTTAAGGGTATTACTTTTAAAATAAACATATAAATTCATATTTTACAAGCATTTTGATATCGATTTTGCAGTAGGCAGCCATTTAATGTCACTCTTGCGCATCGATCTGTTCATGATTGCCGAATAGTAATGGAATTATTGATTTAATTTGATAAAGCTGCAACCTTTAGCTACATTTTAAGGGGTTTTTATTAAGGTAACCATACGCGTTTGGATTTTAAGCTAGGTTTTAAGGGTATTACTTTTAAAATAAACATATAAATTCATATTTTACAAGCATTTTGATATCGATTTTGCAGTAGGCAGCCATTTAATGTCACTCTTGCGCATCGATCTGTTCATGATTGCCGAATAGTAATGGAATTATTGATTTAATTTGATAAAGCTGCAACCTTTAGCTACATTTTAAGGGGTTTTTATTAAGGTAACCATACGCGTTTGGATTTTAAGCTAGGTTTTAAGGGTATTACTTTTAAAATAAACATATAAATTCATATTTTACAAGCATTTTGATATCGATTTTGCAGTAGGCAGCCATTTAATGTCACTCTTGCGCATCGATCTGTTCATGATTGCCGAATAGTAATGGAATTATTGATTTAATTTGATAAAGCTGCAACCTTTAGCTACATTTTAAGGGGTTTTTATTAAGGTAACCATACGCGTTTGGATTTTAAGCTAGGTTTTAAGGGTATTACTTTTAAAATAAACATATAAATTCATATTTTACAAGCATTTTGATATCGATTTTGCAGTAGGCAGCCATTTAATGTCACTCTTGCGCATCGATCTGTTCATGATTGCCGAATAGTAATGGAATTATTGATTTAATTTGATAAAGCTGCAACCTTTAGCTACATTTTAAGGGGTTTTTATTAAGGTAACCATACGCGTTTGGATTTTAAGCTAGGTTTTAAGGGTATTACTTTTAAAATAAACATATAAATTCATATTTTACAAGCATTTTGATATCGATTTTGCAGTAGGCAGCCATTTAATGTCACTCTTGCGCATCGATCTGTTCATGATTGCCGAATAGTAATGGAATTATTGATTTAATTTGATAAAGCTGCAACCTTTAGCTACATTTTAAGGGGTTTTTATTAAGGTAACCATACGCGTTTGGATTTTAAGCTAGGTTTTAAGGGTATTACTTTTAAAATAAACATATAAATTCATATTTTACAAGCATTTTGATATCGATTTTGCAGTAGGCAGCCATTTAATGTCACTCTTGCGCATCGATCTGTTCATGATTGCCGAATAGTAATGGAATTATTGATTTAATTTGATAAAGCTGCAACCTTTAGCTACATTTTAAGGGGTTTTTATTAAGGTAACCATACGCGTTTGGATTTTAAGCTAGGTTTTAAGGGTATTACTTTTAAAATAAACATATAAATTCATATTTTACAAGCATTTTGATATCGATTTTGCAGTAGGCAGCCATTTAATGTCACTCTTGCGCATCGATCTGTTCATGATTGCCGAATAGTAATGGAATTATTGATTTAATTTGATAAAGCTGCAACCTTTAGCTACATTTTAAGGGGTTTTTATTAAGGTAACCATACGCGTTTGGATTTTAAGCTAGGTTTTAAGGGTATTACTTTTAAAATAAACATATAAATTCATATTTTACAAGCATTTTGATATCGATTTTGCAGTAGGCAGCCATTTAATGTCACTCTTGCGCATCGATCTGTTCATGATTGCCGAATAGTAATGGAATTATTGATTTAATTTGATAAAGCTGCAACCTTTAGCTACATTTTAAGGGGTTTTTATTAAGGTAACCATACGCGTTTGGATTTTAAGCTAGGTTTTAAGGGTATTACTTTTAAAATAAACATATAAATTCATATTTTACAAGCATTTTGATATCGATTTTGCAGTAGGCAGCCATTTAATGTCACTCTTGCGCATCGATCTGTTCATGATTGCCGAATAGTAATGGAATTATTGATTTAATTTGATAAAGCTGCAACCTTTAGCTACATTTTAAGGGGTTTTTATTAAGGTAACCATACGCGTTTGGATTTTAAGCTAGGTTTTAAGGGTATTACTTTTAAAATAAACATATAAATTCATATTTTACAAGCATTTTGATATCGATTTTGCAGTAGGCAGCCATTTAATGTCACTCTTGCGCATCGATCTGTTCATGATTGCCGAATAGTAATGGAATTATTGATTTAATTTGATAAAGCTGCAACCTTTAGCTACATTTTAAGGGGTTTTTATTAAGGTAACCATACGCGTTTGGATTTTAAGCTAGGTTTTAAGGGTATTACTTTTAAAATAAACATATAAATTCATATTTTACAAGCATTTTGATATCGATTTTGCAGTAGGCAGCCATTTAATGTCACTCTTGCGCATCGATCTGTTCATGATTGCCGAATAGTAATGGAATTATTGATTTAATTTGATAAAGCTGCAACCTTTAGCTACATTTTAAGGGGTTTTTATTAAGGTAACCATACGCGTTTGGATTTTAAGCTAGGTTTTAAGGGTATTACTTTTAAAATAAACATATAAATTCATATTTTACAAGCATTTTGATATCGATTTTGCAGTAGGCAGCCATTTAATGTCACTCTTGCGCATCGATCTGTTCATGATTGCCGAATAGTAATGGAATTATTGATTTAATTTGATAAAGCTGCAACCTTTAGCTACATTTTAAGGGGTTTTTATTAAGGTAACCATACGCGTTTGGATTTTAAGCTAGGTTTTAAGGGTATTACTTTTAAAATAAACATATAAATTCATATTTTACAAGCATTTTGATATCGATTTTGCAGTAGGCAGCCATTTAATGTCACTCTTGCGCATCGATCTGTTCATGATTGCCGAATAGTAATGGAATTATTGATTTAATTTGATAAAGCTGCAACCTTTAGCTACATTTTAAGGGGTTTTTATTAAGGTAACCATACGCGTTTGGATTTTAAGCTAGGTTTTAAGGGTATTACTTTTAAAATAAACATATAAATTCATATTTTACAAGCATTTTGATATCGATTTTGCAGTAGGCAGCCATTTAATGTCACTCTTGCGCATCGATCTGTTCATGATTGCCGAATAGTAATGGAATTATTGATTTAATTTGATAAAGCTGCAACCTTTAGCTACATTTTAAGGGGTTTTTATTAAGGTAACCATACGCGTTTGGATTTTAAGCTAGGTTTTAAGGGTATTACTTTTAAAATAAACATATAAATTCATATTTTACAAGCATTTTGATATCGATTTTGCAGTAGGCAGCCATTTAATGTCACTCTTGCGCATCGATCTGTTCATGATTGCCGAATAGTAATGGAATTATTGATTTAATTTGATAAAGCTGCAACCTTTAGCTACATTTTAAGGGGTTTTTATTAAGGTAACCATACGCGTTTGGATTTTAAGCTAGGTTTTAAGGGTATTACTTTTAAAATAAACATATAAATTCATATTTTACAAGCATTTTGATATCGATTTTGCAGTAGGCAGCCATTTAATGTCACTCTTGCGCATCGATCTGTTCATGATTGCCGAATAGTAATGGAATTATTGATTTAATTTGATAAAGCTGCAACCTTTAGCTACATTTTAAGGGGTTTTTATTAAGGTAACCATACGCGTTTGGATTTTAAGCTAGGTTTTAAGGGTATTACTTTTAAAATAAACATATAAATTCATATTTTACAAGCATTTTGATATCGATTTTGCAGTAGGCAGCCATTTAATGTCACTCTTGCGCATCGATCTGTTCATGATTGCCGAATAGTAATGGAATTATTGATTTAATTTGATAAAGCTGCAACCTTTAGCTACATTTTAAGGGGTTTTTATTAAGGTAACCATACGCGTTTGGATTTTAAGCTAGGTTTTAAGGGTATTACTTTTAAAATAAACATATAAATTCATATTTTACAAGCATTTTGATATCGATTTTGCAGTAGGCAGCCATTTAATGTCACTCTTGCGCATCGATCTGTTCATGATTGCCGAATAGTAATGGAATTATTGATTTAATTTGATAAAGCTGCAACCTTTAGCTACATTTTAAGGGGTTTTTATTAAGGTAACCATACGCGTTTGGATTTTAAGCTAGGTTTTAAGGGTATTACTTTTAAAATAAACATATAAATTCATATTTTACAAGCATTTTGATATCGATTTTGCAGTAGGCAGCCATTTAATGTCACTCTTGCGCATCGATCTGTTCATGATTGCCGAATAGTAATGGAATTATTGATTTAATTTGATAAAGCTGCAACCTTTAGCTACATTTTAAGGGGTTTTTATTAAGGTAACCATACGCGTTTGGATTTTAAGCTAGGTTTTAAGGGTATTACTTTTAAAATAAACATATAAATTCATATTTTACAAGCATTTTGATATCGATTTTGCAGTAGGCAGCCATTTAATGTCACTCTTGCGCATCGATCTGTTCATGATTGCCGAATAGTAATGGAATTATTGATTTAATTTGATAAAGCTGCAACCTTTAGCTACATTTTAAGGGGTTTTTATTAAGGTAACCATACGCGTTTGGATTTTAAGCTAGGTTTTAAGGGTATTACTTTTAAAATAAACATATAAATTCATATTTTACAAGCATTTTGATATCGATTTTGCAGTAGGCAGCCATTTAATGTCACTCTTGCGCATCGATCTGTTCATGATTGCCGAATAGTAATGGAATTATTGATTTAATTTGATAAAGCTGCAACCTTTAGCTACATTTTAAGGGGTTTTTATTAAGGTAACCATACGCGTTTGGATTTTAAGCTAGGTTTTAAGGGTATTACTTTTAAAATAAACATATAAATTCATATTTTACAAGCATTTTGATATCGATTTTGCAGTAGGCAGCCATTTAATGTCACTCTTGCGCATCGATCTGTTCATGATTGCCGAATAGTAATGGAATTATTGATTTAATTTGATAAAGCTGCAACCTTTAGCTACATTTTAAGGGGTTTTTATTAAGGTAACCATACGCGTTTGGATTTTAAGCTAGGTTTTAAGGGTATTACTTTTAAAATAAACATATAAATTCATATTTTACAAGCATTTTGATATCGATTTTGCAGTAGGCAGCCATTTAATGTCACTCTTGCGCATCGATCTGTTCATGATTGCCGAATAGTAATGGAATTATTGATTTAATTTGATAAAGCTGCAACCTTTAGCTACATTTTAAGGGGTTTTTATTAAGGTAACCATACGCGTTTGGATTTTAAGCTAGGTTTTAAGGGTATTACTTTTAAAATAAACATATAAATTCATATTTTACAAGCATTTTGATATCGATTTTGCAGTAGGCAGCCATTTAATGTCACTCTTGCGCATCGATCTGTTCATGATTGCCGAATAGTAATGGAATTATTGATTTAATTTGATAAAGCTGCAACCTTTAGCTACATTTTAAGGGGTTTTTATTAAGGTAACCATACGCGTTTGGATTTTAAGCTAGGTTTTAAGGGTATTACTTTTAAAATAAACATATAAATTCATATTTTACAAGCATTTTGATATCGATTTTGCAGTAGGCAGCCATTTAATGTCACTCTTGCGCATCGATCTGTTCATGATTGCCGAATAGTAATGGAATTATTGATTTAATTTGATAAAGCTGCAACCTTTAGCTACATTTTAAGGGGTTTTTATTAAGGTAACCATACGCGTTTGGATTTTAAGCTAGGTTTTAAGGGTATTACTTTTAAAATAAACATATAAATTCATATTTTACAAGCATTTTGATATCGATTTTGCAGTAGGCAGCCATTTAATGTCACTCTTGCGCATCGATCTGTTCATGATTGCCGAATAGTAATGGAATTATTGATTTAATTTGATAAAGCTGCAACCTTTAGCTACATTTTAAGGGGTTTTTATTAAGGTAACCATACGCGTTTGGATTTTAAGCTAGGTTTTAAGGGTATTACTTTTAAAATAAACATATAAATTCATATTTTACAAGCATTTTGATATCGATTTTGCAGTAGGCAGCCATTTAATGTCACTCTTGCGCATCGATCTGTTCATGATTGCCGAATAGTAATGGAATTATTGATTTAATTTGATAAAGCTGCAACCTTTAGCTACATTTTAAGGGGTTTTTATTAAGGTAACCATACGCGTTTGGATTTTAAGCTAGGTTTTAAGGGTATTACTTTTAAAATAAACATATAAATTCATATTTTACAAGCATTTTGATATCGATTTTGCAGTAGGCAGCCATTTAATGTCACTCTTGCGCATCGATCTGTTCATGATTGCCGAATAGTAATGGAATTATTGATTTAATTTGATAAAGCTGCAACCTTTAGCTACATTTTAAGGGGTTTTTATTAAGGTAACCATACGCGTTTGGATTTTAAGCTAGGTTTTAAGGGTATTACTTTTAAAATAAACATATAAATTCATATTTTACAAGCATTTTGATATCGATTTTGCAGTAGGCAGCCATTTAATGTCACTCTTGCGCATCGATCTGTTCATGATTGCCGAATAGTAATGGAATTATTGATTTAATTTGATAAAGCTGCAACCTTTAGCTACATTTTAAGGGGTTTTTATTAAGGTAACCATACGCGTTTGGATTTTAAGCTAGGTTTTAAGGGTATTACTTTTAAAATAAACATATAAATTCATATTTTACAAGCATTTTGATATCGATTTTGCAGTAGGCAGCCATTTAATGTCACTCTTGCGCATCGATCTGTTCATGATTGCCGAATAGTAATGGAATTATTGATTTAATTTGATAAAGCTGCAACCTTTAGCTACATTTTAAGGGGTTTTTATTAAGGTAACCATACGCGTTTGGATTTTAAGCTAGGTTTTAAGGGTATTACTTTTAAAATAAACAT
Organism: Melieria crassipennis; assembly: GCA_963668005.1. NCBI lineage: Eukaryota > Metazoa > Arthropoda > Insecta > Diptera > Ulidiidae > Melieria > Melieria crassipennis. Next base: position 1,201 of record CAVLFC010000061.1, on the reverse strand, counting down.
ATAAATTCATATTTTACAAGCATTTTGATATCGATTTTGCAGTAGGCAGCCATTTAATGTCACTCTTGCGCATCGATCTGTTCATGATTGCCGAATAGTAATGGAATTATTGATTTAATTTGATAAAGCTGCAACCTTTAGCTACATTTTAAGGGGTTTTTATTAAGGTAACCATACGCGTTTGGATTTTAAGCTAGGTTTTAAGGGTATTACTTTTAAAATAAACATATAAATTCATATTTTACAAGCATTTTGATATCGATTTTGCAGTAGGCAGCCATTTAATGTCACTCTTGCGCATCGATCTGTTCATGATTGCCGAATAGTAATGGAATTATTGATTTAATTTGATAAAGCTGCAACCTTTAGCTACATTTTAAGGGGTTTTTATTAAGGTAACCATACGCGTTTGGATTTTAAGCTAGGTTTTAAGGGTATTACTTTTAAAATAAACATATAAATTCATATTTTACAAGCATTTTGATATCGATTTTGCAGTAGGCAGCCATTTAATGTCACTCTTGCGCATCGATCTGTTCATGATTGCCGAATAGTAATGGAATTATTGATTTAATTTGATAAAGCTGCAACCTTTAGCTACATTTTAAGGGGTTTTTATTAAGGTAACCATACGCGTTTGGATTTTAAGCTAGGTTTTAAGGGTATTACTTTTAAAATAAACATATAAATTCATATTTTACAAGCATTTTGATATCGATTTTGCAGTAGGCAGCCATTTAATGTCACTCTTGCGCATCGATCTGTTCATGATTGCCGAATAGTAATGGAATTATTGATTTAATTTGATAAAGCTGCAACCTTTAGCTACATTTTAAGGGGTTTTTATTAAGGTAACCATACGCGTTTGGATTTTAAGCTAGGTTTTAAGGGTATTACTTTTAAAATAAACATATAAATTCATATTTTACAAGCATTTTGATATCGATTTTGCAGTAGGCAGCCATTTAATGTCACTCTTGCGCATCGATCTGTTCATGATTGCCGAATAGTAATGGAATTATTGATTTAATTTGATAAAGCTGCAACCTTTAGCTACATTTTAAGGGGTTTTTATTAAGGTAACCATACGCGTTTGGATTTTAAGCTAGGTTTTAAGGGTATTACTTTTAAAATAAACATATAAATTCATATTTTACAAGCATTTTGATATCGATTTTGCAGTAGGCAGCCATTTAATGTC